>JABMDO010001262.1:0-15191 GCA_014851415.1 Cnaphalocrocis medinalis
ATCTGACTCCGTACTAAGTAGCTTAATAGCACTTGTGTTACAGATATTATCAGACCACAGAGAAAACACAAATATAATCTATATTTCTTCTATATATCTTCTATACTATTTATAAAGAGATAACTTCTATAGACAACGACAAGGCTTATAGGTAAACCGAAAACACGAAACGCTTGCGCGATGTAATTGGACACAGCGCCATCTGTAGGTTCATTTCTGAATTACGGACCCGAGGCGAAGTGAGGGTAAGCTACTAGTAGGTATAAAAAGGTGTGAAATGAGGATACAAGTAAACATTGTATACATGGGAGATTCTTCTCTAAAACTACGGAATCAATTATGATCATGCAACGTTGCATGATTATTTTCTTAATACTTACTCAGCACTAGTTGTATTAACCAAAAAGACCCCATGTTTAATAGAAAACTAAACACATTATTATTAACTGCAATCTCAATTATAAACATTACTTCATATCTTTTTGAGCTTGACTATACAGGGTTGCTTGTTCTGCTGGAGAGATTTATTTAAGTAAGTAAATAAACTTTATATGGACAGTCATCTTGTCAGATTGTCATCTCTATGAAACCCATCAAATTGAATATGTAGAGTTCAAGAAATAAATCGAACAGACCCACATAACCCTATACGAATGAAACTAGCGCCGCCAATTCAATTATTGCTAAAAGTGGCCGTTTTAGCAATAATTAACGTTATTGTTACTTGTCGCGTGTTAGAAATATTGTATTGCATCTTGAAAAATCCAAGTTACTAAGTAAGGATCTTAGTCTGAAATATTTTATTTTCTTCAAAATATCATATTTTCGCCACAATCAGTGTAAATAGATTAGCGGCGCTAGTTTCATTCGTATAGCCTCTTAAGTAAGTAAATAAATTTTATATGGACAGTCATCTTGTCAGTGGATTGTCATCTCTATGAAACCCATCAAATTGAATATGTGGAGTTCAAGAAATAAAACGAACAGACCTACATAACCCTTAATTTATGAGTTCGACACGAGAAAAAGAAGTTTTCTCGTGTCGATGGCATCAAGAAAAATAAAATTTTCCCAGCCCAATACTCGGCCACAATGATTGCGGTATCAGTAGGCTGCAGGAGTTCATCGAATGTGCAGCTATCCGGCCATCATCAGCAACCCACGCTCGTCCACTGCTGGACATAGGTCTCCCCCAATGCACGCCGCCGCTCCCGATTTTCGGCCACTCTCATCCAGCTCACTCCAACCAGCCTTCGAATGTCGTCATCCCATCTTGTCGCGGCGTCCAACACTACGTTTACCGAGTCGCGGTCTCCACTCAATGACTTTATGGCTCCAACGGTTGTCAGTTCTGCGGCTAATGTGACCAGCCCACTGCCACTTCGGTTTGCTGTCCGGCCATATTCATGAGAAAACAATGTGTAGGTAATACTTAGGCAGATTCGTAGTCATAAAAACCTTTTTCAAGCGGGGGATGATATCAGAAATAGAAAAATGCAGCTAGTAGTTAGTATAACCAGTTCCTAGCTTGTTATTTTCTGATACACCCTGTCTATGTTTGATTAACAAAAAACAATTTGCAATTAATCAAGATTAAAGATCGGAAAATTGGAAAATGGTTTTGAAATGTGTATTAACACTTTAGTTTACAACTAATTTCGATATGAACCGTCGTAATGCAGCTACATTTCCAATTATATTATTTTTATGCTTGGTGAGTTTGTCACATGTATCATGGGGGGAGAGGGGGGATGGGGGGTGGTCTTCGGTACCTCGTCGTATTCCACATTATAAAAAGGCGTTTTATTCCCAGTCGTCACCTCTGGCTTCCCAGTTCCCAGATAGCAAGCGAGCTTGCTGCAAACTTGATTTTGAGATTGTCACGTCAAACATGAAAAATCAAGTTTATGACAAAATTGCTGTAAGCTTGTTGATTAAGGTATGATGTTTCAAGGCTTTGGTAATTTTGAAGCAAGTTTCGAAAAGCAAACCGCAAATATAAAATTGTAATGCTATGTATTTGTACTAGATTACCAAGTTATTTGTGCGGTTCACGGAACGAAACGAACTCGGTGTATTTTGTTTAGCAAAGCAAACCGCAAATATAAATTGTAATGCTATGTATTTGTACTGGATTACCAAGTTATTTGTGCGGTCGTGTTTATTTTCTACATCGCGATGACGAGATTTTTTTCCAAACAATGACTACCAGAAGTCCAATTTGTGAATAATACTTGAGTCATGGATTCTTTATTGTAATCGTGACTCTATTGTGGAGCGTCCCTCGGGAACGTCTGCCACTGCGCCCTGCTTGGGAAAGTGTGTGGAACTGAGACAAGGTTTTTTTTTATATGATAGGTAGCAGACGAGCAGGCGGATCACCTGGTGGTAAGCAATTGCCGCCGCCCATGATGAACACATGCAACAAGTGCGCTGCTAACCTTTTATCCCCTTCCCCCCCGATTGGCCTCCAAACTTTGTTATGTCAAACTTGCATACACTTTATAGAAAAATTTTCTAGCAAGTTTGTTGCTTCGGAACTAGAAAGTTTGATTTAACCTTGCCTCAAGTTTATACACTTGCCACGGCAAATTTGAGACAAAGCTTCATGTTTGATACATCAAACCTATCGCAAGTCAGTTTCAAGTTTAAATGGTTATCTGGGTTCCCATTGGCGACAAACGGGAAAAACCCATTTGTGTTCGATTTTGATGCGCGGAATGTGCAAACATTTGTGTTTGATTTATATGCGCGGACTCTGCAAACATGTTCGATTTTTATGTGCAAATTTGACATTCCGTACATATAAATAATAGCATCCTGCGCGTTGTAGCAGGGCGTTTAGACTGTCCATACATGAAACAGTGCATTCGGCTTCATGTAAGTATGGACTTAAAAATATAAGTTTGTATGTAATTGTAATTGAATGTAATAAGTATTGATAAGCTGACTGATTTCTAATTTTCATAATTTAAAATGTATTGTCTGAAATAAATGATTTGAATTGATTTGAATTGAAATAAGTAAATCGAACACAAATGTTTGCACATAAAATGTTTAGTTCACAGCGTGTTCGCCGATGTCCCGATAATGCCGGACAGCGTGAGGGAATCCGAACACGAATTCAGCCCGGAAACCTTCGCTCGGCTTAACGCCAGTAAAGGTACGTATATAGTCTCATCCGTGATGGGAGAGCCACGCTTCGGCATGAATGGGCCGGTACAAATATCTTGTATCAACAAACATTTGTGTAGTTGCGGGAATCGAACCTGCAACCGCGCTCAAAGCTCAAACCACTGCGCTAAACGGGTCGCAATTTAAAAATATGTAATTAACACTATTTAGAATTTTGGAACTCATAGTTATTTCTCTTTTTTTAATACTGCACCACCTATCCTTTTTATCAAATGTGCTTTGCCCAAAAGTTGTGGTCGCTTTAAGCGATAAGACCGCTGAAATTGTAAATTCAATTTCTGTAAAGTCAAGTTTATAGAATGAAGTATAGGTATCTAAAGTGAATTTTATACAATGAAGTATATCTAAAGTAAATAGCACTTAAAAATTCATCGATGGGTTTAGGTGGGACACGAACCCACAACCTTCCACAGTCCGGGTGGCTGTACTACCAATTATACTAACCGAACCCTAAGAGAATAATTTTATTTTTGGTAGAGCAATGCTTTCCAATTTATTCTTAAGTAATTATATAGTTAGTATAACTTTCGGTTCGGTTAGTATAATTCTAAGTTTCTTAGTGAGCTAAGCCGACGAATTTCGTAAGTGCTTAACTCGCCATGAGCTGATATAATAGTAATACATAGTCTCATTATCATATTCATATTAAAAACTACTTAATGCAGAAAGGCTACTATAATGTAGAAGATTATTTAAATGAAGTGGATTCCTGGACATGTTAATTTCTTTGCCTATTATTTTATATGTATAATTTGTATTCATAATTTTGCTTTGACGATTATCTAAACTATAAAAGCATTGTTGCAACTGTAATCTTAATAATATATTTTTTTTAATTATTAACAGAATGAAAATTGTAATGATTATAATTTGAAAAGAGTAACTACTGAGTTTCTTGCTGATTCTTCTCAGGTAGAAATCAACTTTCCGAATCAGCGGTAGCTTACATAATAGTTGACATTCATAAATGTTCTATAAGGACTTAAATTGAATAAAGGATATTTCTATTTCATGTCTATGATGGATGCCTTTGGCCTGCAGTGGGACGATACAGGGTTATTTTTTAAACACCGGCATCCTTCAAACCATGTCTACTGGCCATTCTGAACAGCATTTGTTCTATAACTTTTGTAAATTCAAAGGTTAACTGGTAGAGAACGCCCCTGGGCATTAAGTTCGCCTATTGTTACAATTTTTGTGCAATAAAGTTTAAATAAATAAATAAATAAAATAAATTCGCGAAAAATAAATTCAAGTTTTCATACAAAATCGGTCACGTGATTGGTCATTTTGTATGGGGAGTCGAAAAACTTTTCAACGAATTTCGAAAAGTCGTAGAAGAAAATGTGGTTCAGGATGGTTAGTACAAAGAGTGGTTTGAAGGATTCCGGTGTTTAAAAAAATAACCCTGTACTTATACAGGGTGTATCTGTAAACATTTACATACCTTTAACCACGGGTTCTACCAACCATTCTGAACAACATTTGATCTACAACTTTTCTAAATTCTTCGATAAAATTTTCGACTCCCCATACAAAATGACCAAGTCACGTGACCGACTTTGTATGGAAAGATGAAATTTTTTTATGCGAATTTTCAAAAGTCATAGAACAAATGTTGTTTAGAATGGTTGGTAGAACACGTGGTTAAAGGGATGTAAATGTTCTATACACCCTGTATGTTAGCTGATACTTTACTTTATACATTTCTTGGACAGAAGTAACGAAGTTCGATCTAAAAGATGTCGAGGCGCTGAGCAGGCGTATCAATTTGATGTGGTCCCGGCGGCATCCGGAGAAGCACCACTACGATTGGCAATGGCACATGAGGGCCTGCCTTTTCCTCAGCCTCACCTACACGGCTGCGTGAGTCATCATCATCTTTTGGATAGTTTTTTTCTTTTTTTTTTTATATGGCCTGTATTGTGTTCATGACACATTTAATTTTGCCAATGTCAAGTGATTAAAGAGACACGTTCTTTGGAAATTGGTCGGTGACTGAGCTTGTTCTCTTTAATTAATTGAGTTTTTGATCACCTAAAACAAGCAAAACATACACTGACATACACAATAGACAACACAGTTAATAATTGGGAGAATCTTATAAATAATAGTTTTTTTTCTTAGTCTGTGGTTTGTTCCGTCAAACTTCAGACAGACAGACAAACCGCACCTTTATTCAAACAAAGAAATAACTCAAAATTCGCGTTTTCCGAGATTTCATCAAAAACTGTAATAACTTAACAAGGACTATCGTTTCACTCGAACAGCCAATCAAATATGAGCAAACTGAGGGAGACAGCGCATGGTCCGCCTCTCTTTTACTAAAACGCGCGAACAAGTTGATTCCGGTAAAGCGAAAGATTCAGTGATGTGCCAGCTTTGTTCAAGGTTTGACCGCTGCTCTTCCGTGTTTGAGTGAAATAAAACCAAACATTGCGGTGTTTTACTGCCAGATAAAATTTATTTTCTCTAATATTTAATCTAATAGTGCAATAATTTATACTTAGTTCACTTTATTAGAAAAAAAATTGAAATTTCTACGTATCATTTTAGACATAATTCTGTTTTATTTTAAAAGTGTCATAAGATACTGAACTTAATAAGACTTATTTCAATGTTGTACTGTTAATTCACGATTACCGTTGTGGTATTTGGAGTTGAGTCTCTGTGTTAATAACTTTAGAAATATTACTTTTTCAACTTTTTAAATTAATTCACTATTAAAGTAAATTCATACATGTCACGTTACTGAAAGTATCGTAATAATGGCAATTTTAATCTGTATTTAGCATGGCGTCATTATCTAGGACGCGGATGATATAGGTTTAGTTGATCAAAATACATCAATATCTGATAACGATTCAAAAAAGTATGACCCTCATACATTGAATGACACCAAATTTGATTGTAAAGTAACTATCTATATCTATTTGATTGTAAAGTATCTGGAGGCACGGCAGTGCCAGTGCGAGAAGCTACGCCTGCGCTGTGTTTCGACGAGAAAATAAATAATGGTATTGAAGGCTCCATCGGGGAGAAAGGGGGTTAAAAGGTTAGCAGGAGATTTGTGACTCCGCTCGTGTTGCGATGAGTGTCTATTTTACGCCTGCTCGTACATTAATTCTTGTATGACTGTCATTGTACATAAATATAAATATAGGTACGCCGCTCAACTAGGGCTTGCAATCGAATATTCGAAAAAATTGAATATAAAACTGTTCCGTATATTCGAATATTAGATCTGCGATATTCGATAATCGTTTTTTTCGAAATTCCTAGTCAATCCTTTTACGTGGTGTAAGATGATGACATATTTTATTAAATGAAATGAAACAGAACTCAAGGCACTTTCCAATACTGACCATCTTCTCTAGGACGGGCGGCAATAAGAGGTTCCGATCTCCAAGGGCGGTTAATGTTGTCCTTGATTCATCCCACGCAGGCATTCCGCCATTGTGTGCTGTGCGGTATCTTCCGCACAGTCGTACACATCTGCACCGGCAACGATGCATAGATACCTTCCAACTTAGCCCTGTCATGAGAGGATCTGTGTCAACAGATAGCTCATCGATCCACCCCACTTTCTTCGAATCCATCTGTCTAAGATGGGCCAGACCGGCTCCAGAATCCGACGTCGTGATTCAGAACCTTCGGTGTCGAACTAGTTTAGGCGCCGGCGCCGCCATTCACTTAGTGCCGTGTCCTTGAGCAGCTCTTTACTACCGCACTACTGCGTCCGAGCGGAGAATAAATAAAAATGAATAAATGAATAAATAAATTAAAACAATATCACATATATTGCCCTGGTCCTAAACTAAGGTTTTCCCTTGTACTATGGAAACCAGAAACAACGAAGGAACCACAAACACCCGGCACCATTTACTGCGAATTTGAGCACTTTGCCAGTAAACAAAATCCTGGACTTCTGCGTCTAGATCCCTTAAGGGGACCTGCTATGGCGCACGCCACCTCGTGAAAAAATGGTACGGTATCCTATAATTATCTGAACTTCCATGACCTTTTGTACTTGGAACAAGCCTTATGACGGTTCTTTAATGATCCCGACCAGATCGGTGCCCCGTATTGGGCAATCGATCTTACTACCCCATTTTTAAACGGCGACAGCTTTCATCGCCTCCTCTTAGGTTGGGTAACAGCCGACTAAGAGCCCCCGCAGCGCCAACTAATCTGGGGACCAGCCGTTGCCGGTGCCCGGTAAACTCCCATCTGCTGTCAACCACGAGTATCAAGTACTTAAGGGTAGCTCCAACTGGGATGGTAGTCCCACCCACCACAATGGTGAATCCAGGAGGACTTTTTCCGAGGACTGAGAAACCAGATTGCCTCGAACTTGTGAAGTGTACCCCTTGACACAACCTCTGCCAGAGCAGTCAAGCGTGGATCCACCATTGTGGGCACTGTGGGCATGCCCACAGCCTTAAATTTACTTGAGACTTTGCACTTTCTTCTATCAACTTAGGATCAGCATTCTAAGAGATTCTAAGAGAGGGAGAGGGGGATTGGCGGAGGAGGTTGTATCCACAACTATGGGCGTACCTAGGGGGGGACGAGCCGCTAGGACCCCCCTTCGACGATACCCCAAGTCGGAAAATCCTTAGATGCCCATAATCACGGGCGTAGCTAGGGGGAACGAGCCGCTAGAACCCCCCTTCCACTATGTCCCAAGTCAGATAATCCCTAGATGCCCACAACCATTTTTGAGGTCTGGATCCGCGCCTAGCAGCAGTGACAAGTACTGTAGCACCCCGAAGTTCAAAAACTCGGACTGTCACCAGTGCGTCGTCGACATAACAAATAACGCGCAAAATTACGCAGCGCAGAACGTAATTCGGCATGAAAGGGCCGGCTCGACCGGAGGGATACCACGGTCTCACACAATACCGGCGTGAAGCAGCGCCTGCGCTTGTGTTTCGTCGAGTAAGTGAGGGCACCGCAGGCCCAATTGGGGGGAAAATGCACCTTTTTATATAAATTTAAGTCTTTGTGTTACACTTAATTTTATCTTATACTGGAATAAAAGTAAAAAAGATGAAACCTTTTAAATTATAACAATAAAAAACAGCAACATTCTGACTTGCATCGTACCATTTTGAAGGAATTAAATTAATATTTTTATCAAAAAGTGAAATAAGTACGAACTTTTTTTTCAACAATATAAATAAATACCTTCCTTTTATAAATAACTATGATCTCCATACAAATTAATTTGTATATGTTTTAAACTATTCATACCTATTTTTAAAACAAGGCTATTGTTATTAGTTTATTTTTTATTTAATTTTGAAGTACACTAAGCGGAGGTGTCAAACTTCAAATGCGTTTTCCCACAAAAGTGAAATTTTGAGTTATTTCTTTGTTTGAATAAGGGTGCGAACGTCAAACGTCATCGAATTCGTAATGTCAATCAATAGGTAACTAACATTGACAACCATTTGGTTGGGTTGCAATCCTTTGTTCAAATAAATTGTTCCTTCCAAAAAACAACGCTACAATAGAGAAATTGGATAGTCAAAAACTATTCTTCATATAATCCATACTAATATTAAAAATGCGAATGTAACTCTGTCTGTCTGTCTGTTACTCTTTCAAAACTACTCAACGGATTTAAATGAAATTTGGTATACAGATAATCTAGACCCTGAGAAAGAACATAGGCTACTTTTTATTGCGAAAAGGGGGTAGTAAGGGGTTGAAAGGGGGGTAAAAGGTACTTTTCCACGCGGACGGAGTCGCGGGCGGCCGCTAGTTCTCTATATTTTGGTATAGGGACTATAGGGTACATATACCACGCCGAGACTGTACGTGGCTGATTTTGAAGATTGGCCGCCGTAGACGAATATAGGTGGGAATCTTTATTTCATCATCATCAGCAACTCACGCTCGTCCACTGCTGGACATAGGTCTCCCCCAATGCACGCCACCGCTCCCGATTTTCGGCCACTCTCATCCAGCTCACTCGAGCCAGCCGTCGTCATCCCATCTTGTAGCAGGGCGTCCAACACTACGTTTACCGAGTCGCGGTCTCCACTCAAGGACTTTACGGCTCCAACGGTTGTCAGTTCTGCGGCTAATGTGACCAGCCCACTGCCACTTCAGTTTGCTAATTCGGTGGGCTATGTCGGTGACTCTGGTTCTCTGTCGGATTACATCATTTCTGATGCGGTCCTTCAAAGATACTCCGAGCATAGCCCTAGAATCTTTATTTATTTTATTAATTTTGCTTCCACAGCTTGCCCGACATAAGACGTTACTATCATCGCCGATTCTTGTATGTCAATGTGAAGGAGTACGAAATAGGCTACCTGACGTACGACATAGTACAGCGGTACCAACAAATGGTAGAAATATACCAAATGGTATATACCAAGTACTATCAAAACGTAAGTATTAAGCATTCATAGTTATACTATTATTTATTATTTAAAATTAATAAGTAAGGCTTAGCTCTCGCCCCCCACTTCCCTAAAATGAGAGGTTAGAAAGGGGCAAAAAGTAGCCTATGTTATTCTCCATCTTTTCAACTATCTCCACTTAAAAAATCACGTCAATTTGTCGCTCCGTTTGTCATAAAAGAAAGACAAGCATACAGACAGACAGACACACTCTTACATTTATAAATAGTACTAGAGGCCCGCCCTCACTTCGTGGCGGGATATTAGTTACACTACGTACCAATAGATGGCGCTAGACGTTGACGTCGCGTTTTCGGTATAGCTTTAAGCCATGGCCACAGAATACTTAATAGTATATGTACAGAAAGCTCACTACTAAAAACCGTTTATGGAAATAAAGACTCAGGCTACTATAACATAGCGTTGAAATTCCGACCGCCCAGCGTTCAATGCCTACCATTATTCATACCTAGAAGTGCATTCTCTTTCTAACGCAAGCAACTGTCGCGCGTGCGTCGCCGCTCGTTTGTGATTTTCTACTAATTTGCCCCTCCGGAGGGGACGCCGCATGTACTTGCAAGTTCGATACCTACACGCGGAGTGGGACAGGCTTGCCATGGCGTGAAATATGAGATTAACCTCTTTATAAATAGTATAGATACTATTTATAAAGAGATAACTTCTATAGACAACGACAAGGCTTATAGGTAAACCGAAAACACGAAACGCTTGCGCGATATAATTGAGCACAGCGCCATCTATTAGTTCATTTCTGAACATCGGTCCCGAAGTGAGGGCGGGCCACTAGTAGTATAGATATAGAAGAAGTATAGAAGATAGATATAGTATATAGTAGGTATAGTACATAATAATATGTATGAATAAGTAAATTTAATAAATTTAGTAGCTAAAAACAAAAACATTTGCAGTAACACACGCACGCACGCACACACATACACACTTACTATCTCTTTCACACACACACACACACACACACAGAACAGAACACACACATTTGGATTTAAATAGATTTTTAAGTGTTATAATATGTAAGTAATTAAAGTAACTAGTTAATTGATACTTACCTGGTTCAGATGTAAGATGTAGATACTTATGTAGTTAGATGTCAACCAGCTAAACCATAGGCTCTCAAATTCCGCCTTAGAGAGCCGGGAGAAGTTGAAAACCAGCGCTGAGCTGACCGAGGGTGTACACTCGAGGCAGCATGAGCTGAACTTCGTCCCTTTGTCTTTCAAAATTGTTCTCCTTTCTCAACTAATGTACCTTACTTGTAATTATGTTTTTAAGAGACAATAAACAATTTTTATTTATTTTATTTTATTTTAATGTTTCCAGCAACAAGGCTGGACAGCGTCCATCACGTTCATGTGGTACATGTACCGCAACGTGCTGGAGCACGCCATGACCATCTCCCACCTGTGCAACATGCTGCACGAGGTCGAGAAGAAGTATGAGGGGAACAAGCTTGGCATCTGGGATGACTACCCTGAGCCTGAAGGTTAGTACCATAGGAGTATTCCTTCGACTTGGCGTGAACGGCCCAACACTAGCCCGACGCGATTAAGAGGCAAACCTTCAAGAAAAGGGCATATCTCGCTCTGAAAGGCCGGCAGCGCACCTGTGAAGCCCCTGGAGTTGCAGGTGTTCATGGGCGACGGTAATCGCTTAACATCAGGGGATCCGTCTGCTCGTCTGCCCCCTATCCTATAAAAAAAAATATCGACGAAACTAGCTTTTTTTTGTTGACCCAGGTGAAGTCTGAAGGTTAGTTAAATTAAGTTAGTACATTAAATTAATATAACAACCATTTAAAATTACATAAAGACATGCATCCACACATCACACACGCACGCACGCACGCACGCACGCACGCACGCACGCACGCACACGCACAACCACACACACACAAACACACACACACAGAAAAAAAGCACAATCATTTAAGAGTTGTCATTAATCTACAGGTGGGACCTGGGGGCCTGAATACAGGGTTGCCCTAGCTTAGGCTCCAGATCATACGCAGAGCATTTTTCCCTAAATTAATACTGTAATAGCATAGTATTGTGTGATAAATAAAGCATTATTATTATTAGTTCCATAGGAGTAATCCTTCGACTTAGCGTGAACGGCCCAACACAAGCCCGACGCGATTAAGGGGATATATCGACGAAACTAGCTTTTTTTTTTTGTCGACCCAGGTGAAGTCGCCGGCTCGTAGTGCAATGAGCCGACGTCGCCACCTTTCGGCGGCGCCTTATGCACACCCTCAGCTGGGAGACCGGGTAGTGTTGGGCTCTCCCATGACTGGGGCCTCAGCTGTTCTGAGGCCGGTCAATAGGCATACCAACTAAAACACCTGGGGCTGTTCCCGGCTTATCCAGGGCTACGGGGCGGGATATGGGCTAAACAAACGTGTGCTTGACATTTTGTAAATATACCCGAATAGATCAAGCTACAGTGTGTTTCATAAGTAGTTCTAGTACAGAGTTAGGGTATCCTCTATCCTAGTCCTCATGGTCTCTCTCCATCAGGTGCGATAATGGTCAAGCGTTGGCCTATAGTCAAATATAATAAAATCATCATATCAGCCCATATCCGCCGACTGCTGAGTATAGGCCTCTTCTCTATCACGCCAAACCCTACGGTCTCCTGCCAGCCTCCCGGACTGTGAAAGGTTGTGGGTTTGAATCCCACCTGAACCCATCGATGAATTTTTAAGTAATTATTTACTTAATTATGTCAATTTGTCGGGAGTTTTATAAATTTTAATTTTTTACAACAAAATCGGTTTCAAATCAACTTCTTTGACTCCAACCCTCTGTTCTCTGAAATTTCCAGAGGAAAAGGAGCGCAAGAGAAGACAGAAGCAACCTAAAGAAGAGAACGCGATGAAGGACTACGGCAAGAGAAGGAAGGACGACTACAAGCGCCGGCGCAAAGAGAGGCGGAAGCAGAGGCAGCTGTTGAACATACACTCTCTATTGACCACTGTAGACAGACGACCCAAGAAAAGGTACGAACGATAGCCACCTCATCAGGGGGTCTACTCCGCCAAACGATTTCGAATTATTCGTAACGATACGTCAGTTCATACAAAAACCCTACCCTAACATAGCTTATAATACGAATAATTGAATTTGACAGCTTCACAAACGTCAAATCTCGATATCTCGAGACGATACTCTTAACGATACCATCAGAGACGTCGTCGGAATGTTCGTCGATTTGACGTTTGTGAAGCCGTCAAATTCAATTATGATCGTACTAGCGGCCGCCCGCGACTTCGTCCGCGTGGAAAAGTAACTTTTTACCCCCCTTTTAACGCCTTACAACCCCCTTTTCGCAATAAAAAGTAGCCTATGTTTTTTCTCAGGGTCCAGATCATCTGTGTACCAAATTTCATTTGAATCCGTTCAGTAGTTTTGGCGTGAAAGAGTAACAGACAGACAGACAGACAGACAGACAGACAGACAGACAGACAGACAGAGTTACTTTCGCATTTATAATATTAGTATGGATTTTAAGCTGTGTTAGAGTAGGGTTTTTGTATGAACTGAGACGTATCGTTACGAACAATTCGATATCGTTTGGCGGAGTAGACCTCCAGGTTACCACAATCTGTCTTTCCTCAATTGCTTCTTGATGACAATCCAATGAAGAAATTTGACAGTTTTGTATACATACTTAGATGTGTGGCTGTACGTATACTCTGATTTATAATCATGTAAAATAAACTGACAGATGAAAATGACAAGTTTCTATGCATTTTGACATTTTGCATGTGTCAAATTGAGTGATAATGTATGGGGATGACACATTGACATCTGTCAGTTTACTTTACATGATTATGAATCAGAGTAAGTATACAGTCAGCGATGCGTTAGTAACAACTTTTTTATAGCTACTATCATGGACGTACCCAGGGAGGAGGGGTGGGGGTGGAAGCGACGCACGTCTGACCTTCAAAACCACTCGACGGCCTCGATGGCGCAGTGGTTAAGTGATGGCCCAAAGCGCGAAAGGTCCCGGGTTCGATTCCCGGTCAAGTCAATTTAGGAAATTACAATTTCTAAGTTTTCTTCAGTCTTGGTGTTCTGGGTTGACGCCCCCAGTTAATTATCGTCATCTGGTACTCATAGTACAGGGGCTGCCCTAGTCTGAGACCAGGTTGATTGGCGTGATTGTTTGGCGCATTTATTTGTTCATTTATTTACAAGTGAATCAAGGTTAGAAGTTTTAGGAGCCAACTGTAACTTGTAGGTTTTGTTAAAATCACTAACATTTATTATCTTTTTCAGTTTTTGGCCTCTACACTACGGCTGGTCTATCGAGTGGTGGTAAAAATAAAACCGTTTTCAAAGTACCAATTTTTTTTTCCTAAATTTTATTTTAAATACTTTTTTTGAGTTTACTCTCAGCAATCCCTATAATTTGATACCCCTATTGTAGAATT
The DNA here is from genome assembly GCA_014851415.1 of Cnaphalocrocis medinalis. Lineage (NCBI taxonomy): Eukaryota > Metazoa > Arthropoda > Insecta > Lepidoptera > Crambidae > Cnaphalocrocis > Cnaphalocrocis medinalis. The sequence continues at coordinate 14,086 of JABMDO010001262.1, forward strand.
GCATTAAAAATTATTGGTTCGCCATTAAGGGTATGCCGCCATGTTGGATTTAGAATGACGTCACAATGTTAATCATGCGTTGTCATCCGAACTGACCATGCATACCAAATATAAGAGCAATCGGTTGAGGACAAGTGCCTTAAAATTGAGGTGTATGGTTCCACCCGAACAACATAATATGTAATACTAGCGGCCGCCCGCGACTCCGTCCGCGTGGAAAAGTAACTTTTTACCCCCCTTTCAACCCCTTACAAGCCCCTTTTCCGCAATAAAAAGTAGCCTATGTCCTTTCTCAGGGTCTAGATTATCTTATACCAATTTCATTTAAATCCGTTGAGTAGTTTTGGCGTGAAAGAGTAGCAGACAGACAGACAGACAGAGTTACTTTCGCATTTATAATATTAGTATGGATAGTATGGATAAAAGCTTGTAAATAGTAATAAATATTACCGAATCGTAATATTTAAATGAAATATACAAATCTCCAAAAAAATTTTACTACCTAAGCTCTGACACATACTGTACCTACAAACCTAGACTGCTTTTTAGTACGAAAGGGGGTGTAAGGGGTTAAAGGGGGGTACAAAGTTACTATTCCACGCGGACGAAGTCGCGGGCGGCCGCTAGTAGAAGATAATTAATAATAATAAATTGTTTATTCAATAAAATAAGGGCAGATATCATTACATAAATAAAGCTTAACATATACTTAAACCAGAGTTTTTCTTTGCCTGTACTAGGTTGGTACCTGTGTTTCAGGCTATACAAATTACATAATATCAATGGTTACTAATTATCATAAACAGTAATCAAGATTTTAAATAAAGACACTAAATGAAGAAAAAGTAGAAGTAAAATACATTATAATTAAATATAAAAATTAAACTTAAACTTATTAAAACTAATCTTATTTACAAACTGCAGTAAGAGTTCGGTATCATCGTAAGACAGTGTTTTTAGATATTTAATTATTACTAATTTACAATTATGATAATTTAGGGCATAAATATTTAGTGATTTATTTATTTTATTATAAAGATATGGTCCGAGAAAAGTAAAAAAACGATTTGTATAATAAATTTGGATGTTGATTGGGTGATGCAAAC
>JABMDO010001263.1:0-16142 GCA_014851415.1 Cnaphalocrocis medinalis
TTTTTAGTACGAAAGGGGGTGTAAGGGGTTAAAAGGGGGGTACAAAGTTACTATTCCACGCGGACGAAGTCGCGGGCGGCCGCTAGTAGAAGATAAATTAATAATAATAAATTGTTTATTCAATAAAATAAGGGCAGATATCATTACATACAATAAAGCTTAACAGTATACTTAAACCAGAGTTTTTCTTTGCCTGTACTAGGTTGTACCTGTGTTTCAGGCTATACAAATTACATAATATCAATGGTTACTAATTATCATAAACAGTAATCAAGATTTTAAATAAAGACACTAAATGAAGAAAAAGTAGAAGTAAAATACATTATAATTAAAATATAAAAATTTAACTTAAACTTATTAAAACTAATCTTATTTACAAACTGCCAGTAAGAGTTCGGTATCATCGTAAGTCAGTGTTTTAGATATTTAATTATTACTAATTTACAATTATGATAATTTAGGGCATAAATATTTAGTGATTTATTTATTTTATTATAAAGATATGGCCCGAGAAAAGTAAAAAAACGATTTGTATAAATGAATTTGGATGTTGATTGGGTGATGCAAACTATATCTCTCCGACGTTTGTTAGTGATGTTAGCGTCATAGGGAAGCATTGCGTGTTGTTTTAGTATAATTTGTGATATGAAAAGTTGACGGACAGTCAAAACATCGCAGGATTTATATAACAAGTGCGTAGGGTGTAGGAATGGAAGGGAGTTAGCCACTTTTAAGATTGTCCTTTGAGCTCGTTCAAGGGGCAATAGTACCGTTTTTAGAGCCCCTCCCCATGATGTGATGCAATATTGTGTTATGGATTGACAAAGGGCCATGTATATTGTCCTGATTAATTTTGGATCTGCTATCGATCGGAGTTTTTTAAAATGTATATTAATTTACGAACTCTATTGACCAAGTTTTCAATGTGAAGTCTGAAAGAGAGTGATTCGTCTATTATTATTCCCAGATATTTCAAGTTATTTGTGCTGAGGAGTGCAGGGCATTTACATGTTTTGACTGTTTTATTATGGCAGTGATGTGCATATATTTGTAGGTTGTTAGTGCAATGGTGCTTGCGCATGCTAAAGTGAATATATTTTGCCTTATCAGCGTTTAGTGTTAGTAAGTTACAATTAAGCCAATCTCCAACTATATTGAAACCGGCTTGTGCATTTTCATATAACTCTGTGATTGTTTTCCCAGTAAAAATGAGTGCGGTGTCGTCAGCATACGTTATTATTCTTCCATGTTTTAAATTTAGATTGCACAGGTCATTTATGTACACCAGGAACAAGGTGGGGCCTAAAATGCTTCCTTGAGGAACGCCGAAACCCGAAATGTGTAGGTCATCGCTTACTGTGTCTCCTATCCGAACACATTGACACCTGTCTTTTAAATAGTCTGAAAAGAGTTGTAGTTGAGTTCCTCTCACACCCATTGATTCCAGTTTTTTTAAAAGTATCGGATTGGATACAGAATCGAAGGCTTTTGCAAGGTCAAGAAAAACTCCTAAAGTTTGGTTACCATCACCAAGTTCCTTAGCAACATATTCTGTCAGACAGTGTACTGCATCAGATGTGGACAACTTTGCTCTAAAGCCAAACTGAGCGGGGGAAAAATAACCATGCTTTTCCAAATAGTTTACCAGTCTTTTGTTAATAATTTTTTCCAGAATTTTGGACATTGAAGGAAGAAGTGATATAGGTCTATAATTAGTGATAAGATCCTTATTTCCAGATTTATAAATAGGGATTACAACAGCTTTTTTCAAACATTTTGGAAAAATACCATTTGCAAGACAAATCCGGAAAATGTGGGTTAGGTGAGGAACAAGGATATGCCTAAGGCGTTTTAATATTTTATTGCTAATGTTATCCCATCCGGCTGCTGAGTTATCCTTTAAGCTCAATATACCAGCCCTTAGTAAAATATTTGAAAAAATTATATTCAATCAATTATTGGGTCATTTTAATCTCAATAAATTATTACATAATAAACAATTTGGATTTACTAAGGGCAGATCTACTACTGATGCAGGAGTTGCACTCATCAAGCACATTTTTGATGCATGGCAAAATAAGCAAGATGCTGTAGGTATATTTTGCGACCTTTCTAAAGCATTTGACTGCGTTAATCACCAAACATTATTAATGAAGCTAAAGCATTACGGTCTCACAGACAGCTCTTTGAGCTTAATACGGTCATACCTAAGTGATAGAATTCAAAAAGTCAATGTTAATGGAATTGACTCTTCCGGTGCCCTCTTACACATGGGAGTGCCCCAGGGCTCGATATTAGGGCCCTTACTGTTTATTATATATGTAAATGACCTTCCTTACCTTACTAAAGACTTGTGTGACATAGTATTATTTGCAGATGATACTTCTTTAATTTTTAAAACTAATAGACAGAAAGATAACTTTGACGATGTAAATAATGCTCTCACCCAAGTGCTAAATTGGTTCACTGTAAACAATTTGCTTCTAAACGCTAAAAAAACTAAATGTGTTAAATTTACATTGCCCAACGTAAGACAGGTCAGCACTAGGATCAATATGAACAATGAAGATGTTGAAGTTATTATTTCTACCGTATTTCTGGGCATTAGGTTAGATTCAAAATTACAATGGGGCCCTCATATTGCAGCTCTGGCTGGAAGACTCAGTTCAGCTGCATATGCAGTCAGAAAAATAAGACAACTGACCGATATTGAAGCAGCAAGACTTGTATATTTCAGTTATTTCCATAGCGTCATGTCTTATGGTCTACTCTTGTGGGGAACTGCGGCTGACATTCAAGCCATATTTGTGCTACAGAAGCGAGCCGTCAGGGCCATATACGGACTTAGACCACGAGACTCGCTTAGAAATTTGTTCAAAGAAATCAACATCTTAACATTAGCATCACAGTATATTTTTGACTGTATAATGTATGTTTATAAAAATCTCAATTTATTACCGAAGAAATCTGATAAGCATAGCCTAAACTAGTAGTGGGCGTTAATAGTTATAACCATTAAATTAACACGATAAAAAAAAATACCCATTAACAATGTTAAGAAAAATTCCCGTAAAAAGCTAAATTTCACTTTTCGTAATTCTTTATGTAGCTTCTTGCACTACAGCATCACCTAGTGGATTCGTGCGGAATCATGTACCAATAAGCGCGTATTTATTTTTTGCTAATATGGCGCCGAGAATGCGACGATGCGACGAAACTCAGATAGATGGCACCAATGGCGGTAGTGTTAAAACTGTTAAAAACTGTGTTTACGGAGTGAGAGAAAATGACGTCTATTAGAAACAAAATATGGTTCATTATTGTCCGAGAGAAAAATTAACTGAAAATAAGTTAATGTTAATTCGTCTAGTGGTGTGTTAAATTTAGTGATTTGGTATTTTTATTGAATGAGCTAAAAATAACCTTTGGGTGAAATTAACTTAATTCGTTGAGTTGGTATTTTTATTGTTTATGCGAAAAAAAATACGTTTTGTGAAATTAACTGATTTCGTGTAGTTTGTTAAAATTACGTTTTGTTAAAATTACGTTTTGTTAAAATTATTGAATCCGAATTTGCTTTCATGGCGTCGGTATTTTATTTCAGTAACAGAATTTATGTTGTTTCGTGAGATTCTGATGAATATGTGGTTTCGTAAGATTTTTAAAAACTGTTGTTTCGTAATATTTGTTTTGTTTTGAACTTTACTTGAAAAGTACCTAATTGAACTTAGGAGTCTGTGAAAATAATTATTAGTGGTGGGTGCGAGGGGGAGGGGGGGGCGGAGGGGGTGGGATGAGGTGAGGGGGGAGGGGGGCGAGGGGGGGGGGGGTGAGGGGGGTGATACAGGAAGATAGGAAAAGGAAGGAAGGTTGGCATTCGGCAAACGGTAACGGGTCAAAGTTTCTTAATTTTGTAATTTTTTTTTTTTTTTTTTTGCTCGACTTGGCGGGAGCACTGCCGTACTGCATACTAAAGTTATAACAAATAACAGTTAAGATAGCCGGTTATTTTAATTAGCATTAACTATTCACATGTAAACAAAAATAACATTTAATCCCAAGTCTACCCTAAACACCAGAAATAAACACAAACTTGCTGTTCCAAATCTCAGACTTCATAAAATTGGTAATTCATTTGTCGGAATGAGCATTAAAATTTTTAACAAAATACCACAAACCCTTGTTGATTTACCCATATATAAATTTAAATCTAAAGTTAAATCTTATTTGATGGCAAATGCCTATTATACAATTGAAGAATACCTAAATGACAAGAATTTGTGGAAATGATAAACTGTTCACCTACACAGTGTTATGTATTATGAAATTTAAATTTTATTTAATTCTTTAAAAATTTTATGATAACAAATTTGAAAAGATTAAGTTCTACTGAGTTTCTTGCTGATTCTTCTCGGTAGAAATTGACCTTCCGAATCAGCAGTAGATTATAAAATTTGACATTCATAAATGTTCTGTAAAGGACTTAAATTGAATAAAGTGATTTTGATTTGATTTGATTTGATTTGATTTATCTGTGAGATTTCATGCTCATCCGTGTCATACAGGACGAAGGTATTTAAGATTGAGCTGGAGATACTTGGCGGAGTGAAGGACTTTCCCTGGATTTGTTCTGCAAGAGACTTTCCCACATTTGCAAAGTAGTTATTCACCCTATTTGCTGACTTAAGCGGTGAGGAGTCTGTAAGTAACAGACCCGAACTCGATTCATGCTGTTTCGACATAAAGGTAACGTTTTTGATATGTTTCCAGAGCTGTTTACTATTTGTACTTGCTTTGCACAATTGCTCTCTGTCATAGGTGGTTTTTAATTTCTTTAAAAGGTTGTTACAGAAATTCCTGTAGCGCTTGTAGGTAATTTGAAGATCAGAGTTGTCAGGGCATCTCCTGACGTCCCGATGAAGTTTATCTCTGTGCCTAATACACCGAACAAGTCCCGGAGTAATCCACGGTTTTAATGTTATTAAATTTCTTATTTACAGTTGTTATTGTAGTATTACGTAAAATTGCTTGTTGGACATTGTTAATCACGAATGACAGAGACACATTTGCGTCAGCAGTTTTGTAAACTGGGCTAAAGTCAATGTTGCAAATATCACGTTCGAGTTTGTTTACGTTTATATTGGACTTTGCGAGGCGAGGTTTTTGTCTAGGAAGCGATAAATTTAGTGTTAGTAAAACAGTGTCATGGTCGGTAATATTAGAATTAGTAACAAGTGCATAACACGGGAAATTAGACTTGACCATCATATGATCGAGACATGACCCACTTTGATGTGTCGGCAAAGTATGTGCGGGAAGAAGCCCGTGATATGAACATAGGTTTAGGTAATCTTGTTTCCCTGTGTCGTATAGTTCCGGTTTAATATTAATATTTATGTCGCCTGTTAGAATAATGTTTTTAAAAGAGCTAAGGGTTTGAATAATTTGATTGAGCGAGTTATGAAAAGAGTCTAAGTTTTTTAGAGGATGGTGATCTGTACAATGCAATAATAGCTATGCTGGTCCCAATTTTGATAGTAAGACAATTGCAATCTATTATCTTTGGTTCCTCGACTGTGACATTTAACGATTCCTTTGCATAGACTATCACGCCATCATTTTGGGTATAATTTAGTGTGCTATAGGATGTTTTATATCCTGGAATATCAGGCAGATAGTCTTGCCTATTTAATAACCAACATTCAGTTAATATTAACACATCACATTGAAAGTCAAGCCTGTGCAAAAATAGGTTAAAACTGTCTATATTTTTAAATACGCTACGAATGTTTTGAGTTAGTAAAGTAAAAGATTTTTTATGGAGAGAGAGATACTGTTTGCAGTCATCAACCTCACACATCAATGATTCGGACACAGTTAATTTATCTAATTCATTAATTACATTAACATCCATGTTATAATAAGTGGTAACTAAAGTTCTAATCTAAAAATTATAGTTGGTGGCGCTCTTAGGCGCCCTCATAATCTACCGAGTTAATATACCTAGTTTCAGCAGCTTTTCTGGCGGGGCATTCAGCGTCTCCAGTCTTGTGGTTGCCAGGTTTTCTGAAACGCAAACACGATGCACATTTTGGTGGATCCGCTTTCTTTTGGCACTCTTGCGCCGAGTGGCCGTCTACACCACAGTGTCCGCACGTAGGAGAGGTAGCCTTACAGGTCTTGGCCGCATGTCCGTATTGCTGGCAGTTGTAACATCTCGTCACTAATGTAAAATCCCTAACGGGACAGGAGGTCCAGTTAATAAAGATTCTGTCTTGGACGATCAGTGCTTACGAACGACGGCTGACACTTCGAGGACATAATTGCATGTATCTGCGCCTTTTCTTCCGGACTTGTGACTCAGCTTTGCAGAGGCCATGAAAGAATCCCGGGACAAGGTTGGAAGTTTTTCCGCAACGTTCTGTTCAAAAATGCATTTAAAAAACGTCATTTTCGGACATAGATGAGGGCACTCCTATTATTGTAATGCGAGGTTTGCGCTTATTCGTTTCATCAACAGTAAGACCGGAGCTGGCAGATTGGACTGAGCTTTTTAGTTTTTCGAGGTCCTCTTTGGTCTCAGTGCTGATGACTACTCCTCCATTTCTGGTCTTTCGGACCCCTCTCACCTTTAATTTTAAATCTTCCGGGCTTATGATCTTTTGTACAAGGTGTTTCGTATCCTCGCTTGATTGGTTGTATCGCTTGGATAAATTGATACAGAGCTTATGGGGGACGGACGTAAAAAGCGATTAGTGCCACTTTTAACCATATCTGCAAAGGACTTACTTACAGCTTCTGGTTGCTTGCAGGTACTCTCTTGTAAAGTCAGTTTGACTTCTTGGAGGGCTTTCACTAAGTCTCTTTTCTTCGTTCTGGGTTTGGAGGGCGGAGTAGGTTTGAAGAGCTTTCTGCTTAAGGGACTGGTACTCGACAGCCATTTGGCTAGTTCCATATCCGACCTTACGACAAAGTCCACTAATTTTTAATTTTTGGTCACTGTTCAGCTTGCCTTCGTTTGCGATATTACATACCTCATTTAGAAATCCCTCGATAGATCTGAGCCAGCTCTGTATATTCGAAGTGGAAACCACTTCCATAGCTCCCTCAAGGTCTTGCTGCTGGTTTCCTGGTGTGCGGGGCGTCGGTGTCGGAGGCGGGGAGCGCTGCGTCATCGAGCTTCTATTAAAGGGGCTGTCAGTAGACATCTTTATCTAATACACTTAATTACGATTTTGTACTGTTCATTTCACTATACTTATATCTTAATCTGCATAAAACTTCTACACACTTAATAAGGTCACTATAAAAATATTGTCAATTTATGTTTATTGATAATTGTGCGAAGAGCACGTCTGCGATTGACGAGTGCACAATATCTATTGAAATTAGACACAGTTTGTCCCGGAATTCTTGTCTCCACAGGCAGCCGTTATATCTATTACGTAGGTACGCTGAGTCAGCAGGGGGGCAGTACTGGTAACTCATCAACAATCTACCAACGACCGGTAAATAGTCCTTGCCACAGATGGCGCTTACAGCCATAGCCACTCGCCTGCCCGAGACGACAAATGACAAGCTAGTCTTGCGCAAGATCACATCCGCGTGCACTATCGAGTAGAGTGTCAGCAATGGTCACCCTCGGACAGTGGTAGCGATGCTCAGTAGTTTCACTAGGAGCTCAATGTCATGCCCACATGATCGCCTGACACCACAGATGATAATATTATGCTGGCATGGCTCCACGGGACTCATGCTATAAGGAATTTGTTAACTTGAGTGTGAAAGGGTTGATATTTTTTACTTTGTGATAGTTCTTGTTTTGTCCCTTTCAATGGGGGCTACCGCGTGTCGGAAATCCGTTAGATGGCGTACGTATAGACTGAGGTCCAACTACACGGTGATTGGTTATTATTGATATGAGACATCAAAATGTCACTAAACGACTATGACTTTGAAGTTGGATATGAGTCTACATGTACGCCATTCTCCACACGCGGTAGCCCCTAATATGCACATAATGTAGTAATAAAATTCTTTTGAAAGCTATTAAAAAACTCGTCTAGACTAGTTTTTTAAAATCTCGCTCGTGTTTTAATTATGTGACAGTCAAATAAACTGCTATAATGAATTTTGTTCGCCAGGGCTCCTAATGCAGTACCAGGACGAGTTGGAAGAGGAGAAGAAGCCGGCGGACGACTTCGAGGGCTCCGCGTCGGGCTCCGACACGGACTGGTCCAGCCTCGGCCGCGCCGGGGACTCCGCCGCCAGCCCGCGCGGCCGGGGCGGAGGACCTACCGGGGCGGGGTGCGGAAGAAGTTAGTCACTTTTATACAGCTTTTAATGAGGATTTTTGCAAATGCAAAATCCGATAGATGGCGTTACGCTGACGTCAGGTCCAACTTTGACGACATTAGTTGTTTCATAACATAACTTCATAATTTTGACATGATACGTCAAATCTAACCAATCCACTCGTTGTTGGACCAGACGTCAACGTACCGCCATCTATCGGTTTTGCATTTGCAAAAACCCTCATTAATGACTAACTCGATGGCTGGCCGGATGGCGCATTTGATAGTGATTCTGTCTCATACTGCAAAGGTCGTGGGTTCGATTCCCATCCTGGACAAACATTCGTGCGTGATGAACAAAAACCGAGTAGATAAAAAACTTTTTTTAGGAAAGACGTATTATGTACAGACAGCCACAAATCAGGTTACCACAATCATGTATCATTCCTACCCAGGTACAAGCGCAAAGGCACGTCGTCGGCCAAGAAGAAGGCCTACCGCGGCGCCTACACGCGCGGCCGCGGCGCCTCCGCCCCCGGGGGCAGCGCCCCCCGCGGCGGTACCGCCGGCGCCCCCCGCGCCAGGACTGCCGCCACTAAACCTACTAGTGAGTATCACAAATAAATGATTTGATTTCTATTGAGTATCCTTGACAAGTCATTTGAAAGAGGAACAAATGACAAAGAAACAGGGGAGGAGGGCAATTCGACTCGATATTGAGGTCGAATTAAAGATGTGTATGGAATCTCTAACTTCGACCCTAATGCACGATGTCGAGTACTCGGAATGGATAATACATTTTTCTTTCCTTTATAAAAATACCATTTCTAGATTTGCTTCATATGATAATAGATAAGGTTGACCAATTAATGACACCTTTGACGTTGATTTAACAAAAGAATAGGTAATCCATAACTAAATATGGTCCATTTAGGGGTCCAGGGGAATCAATAACGGATTTTTCCTAGGATATTCCTTTTCCTACCCTTATCATTTTTTCACCATACCCTTGCACTCCTCATCCTTGTCGGTTATTTGCTAGCGCAAAATGGCACGCGCGCCGGAAGCTCGAGCGCGGACGCCATAGACAAGACCAAGGCTTGTGTAGCGGCTTTAGAGCGTGCCAAAAAACCCAAGCCCGCTGCTGGTAAGATATCTAGAGAAATGTCTTGTTTTTTGCCATCGACTAAAATTTCTGATAATTTCTCCTTCGTCCTTCCCCGTTCCGTAGCAAATGGCAAAAAAGGGAACTCTTAAAGATTTGTCAAGTCTGTCTGTCCGTCCGCATGTCACAGCCATTTTTATTTACTTTTAGACGCCCTATTGGTCTAGTGGTTTAAGGCCCTGATCGACCAAAAAGTTTCGAATTTTTCAAAGCAGTTGGTCATGAGCAGCGGTGGATACTTACCAGCAGGTAACACACTTGCTCGTTTGCCGCCTCCAGGAAAAAAAAGAAACTTAGCTCGGGTTGGTTATCATAAACCAATCCATACCAGGCAAGCGTGATGGTAAGCTTAGGCTTCGTAATGCCATCGTATAGTCCAAGGCAAGAAAGTGTAGTTATGACCTTGAGTGCGCAGAAACCAATTTTAATAGAAAGTCTTCTTTTTCACAAGTGCGCAAAATAACGGTCATCGCTATACTTTCGTGCCTCCAGCTATAGTAGCGATGACTTGATTTCTATGATGGAGACCTTTGTCATGCAGTAGGACAGTGTATAGGCTGGATATTTTACTTTACTTTTTTAGTTTAGTGTTAGGTTTCAGTTGTTTTTCTTTTCTGAAGTTGTTTTCCCTTGCCCTTTAAAAGGGAAACACTATACTCTGATTCATAATCATGTAAAGTAAACTGACAGATGAAAATGACAAGTTTCTATGCATTTTGACATTTTGCATGTGTCAAATTGAGTGATAATGTATGGGGATGACACATTGACATCTGTCAGTTTACTTTATATGATTATGAATCAGAGTATAAGAGTCCCCGCAGACTAAAAACTTTCTATCGGCCGATAGTTTGGTCGGCTTCTTAATCAGTATGAAGATGTCCAGTGTGATCGGCCGATACTGAATCACTGTAATGGCGCATTTGCATACATCTTCATACTGATTAAGAAGCCGACCAAACTATCGGCCGATAGTTTGTAGTCTGCGGGGAGTTTAAGTGTGTGTTTTGTTCTAGCGGGCAACAAGCTGGGCAGCATGCCGGTGCCGCGCGCCAGCGCCGTGCTCAACACGCGGCCCGGCGTCTTCAACCCCTCGCGGCTCAACCTGCTCTGAACACTCCCAAGCCAACGACTACTGAATCTCATTCATGTCCAGGGTACCAGGGCTACCGCGTGTGGAAAATCCTTTAGATGGCGTACGTGTAGACTGAGGTCCAACTACACGGCGATTGGTTATTTTTGATGTAAGATGTCAAAATGTCACTAAACGACCAATGACGAAGTTGGACCTCAGTCTACACGTACGCCATCTAACGGATTTTCCACACACGGTAGCCCCCATTCTCCCGACTCGACATTGAAGTCGATTTAGAAATTTTTATGGACAAATGTATGAAATCTCTGAATTCCACTTCAATGTTGAGTACACGAGAATAGCCAAGTGACCTAAAACGAAGCGGACGTTACAACCGAATCGGAATTCCCCTCCCTTTCAATCGCCTGTACGTTTTTCTTGTTTGAATATGACAGATGTATTCTCATTCGTTACGGGACGGCTTCGTTGTAATCTGACTATAAAAGACTGAATAGAGATTGACATCATCATTATCAACTCGGCATGTGATTCCCGTTTGCGTCAATTGTCGCTTTGGAACCCGCTTCCAAACAACAGCTTTGGCCAACCGGGCATAATAAGCTGAAATTACATTAGAGCTTAAAAAAACGTGAGGTTAGGCGGACCAAGTAATGTCAATGTGATGGTAACTTAAGCTGGACTTCAGATGACATTTTGCCTATTCACGATTTTTTTATTACCTTGATTGATATTTGAAAATTGTCAAATGAGATTTACTTTGTGGAATCAGAGTATAATAAATTAGTCCAGGGATCACAGCGATATTAAAACAGTGATTTTAATAAAAAAAATATTTATTCCGCTTAATTTTTATCAAAAATTCAAAATAGTCTTATCATTAGGTGTGGACTGATGTGCTACTTTCTTTTAAATGACACTCCAAATTACCAACATATTAAAGTAGTTAGTGGTTGTGACAATGAAAATAAGAAGTAAAAAAGAGACATCTAAAATGTGTTTAAATTATTATCAGCAAATAAAATATAGATCTAATTAAATTGTCACTCTGTGTATGAATTTGTAAAATGAGTGTAATGTGTTTTTAAGGCAGGGCCAGTATGTTTTTTAAAATGATTCGTATCTGAATGTTGTTAATACTCGTTAAGAAATATGTAAAAAATAAATGATATAAATCTATATTCTATTTTTTTTTACATACAAGGCTTATAGGTAATCAGAAATTAAACTCTGATTTTAATCATGGTGACTAACTGACAGATGTCAATGTGTCATCCCCATACATTATCACTCAATTTGACAGATGCAAAATGTCAAAATGTACAGAAAATTTACATTTGCATCTGTCAGATTCCTCCACATGATGAAAAATCTGAGTTTACGTAACAATGGGCCGATGTAATTGACCAGCGCCATCTATTGGTTCAATTTGGAACTATTGTCCCGAGGCGAAGCGGCGGACCTCAACATTTATTATTTATATCTAATCCGTATCCGAAATATAATATCTATGTGTAGTATGTACTGAGAGTAGCTAGTCCAAGTGTATGATGACCTTCATGGCGTCGCCGCTGGCCGCCTTCTCCAGGGCTTGCCGCGTCTGCGCGAGCGGGAAGTGGTGCGTGATGAACGGCTTCAGGTCCACCGCGCCGCTGGCCAGCGCCGACAGCGCCGCCGGGTACCTGCCACACACCGGAGTACACTTTAGGGTTCCGTAGCCGAATCATTCACACCAAACGTATTTTTTTTATAGTAGGTATAGGAAGGCAAACGAGCAAGCGGGTCACCTGATGGCAATTGGTATTCGGTATAGTCCGCCGCTAATTGTGTCAAAGTACTAAATCGTCTAGTCGGTTCGGTGTGAACGACAAGTTCAATAATGGGGAAGCAATTAACTACGTAACGCGCGTTCACTGTCAGCGGCCTACAATACGTTTGGTCTGAACGATGCCTTATAGATTCGTCATGTCTGTCTACCCTTCAGTCCGTATGTCAGCAATTTTTTAAAAGCTTTTATTTAATTTGCTATACTTAATATAATGTCATTATAGTTATCAATCACTTTAACAGTGGGAGAGCCACACTTCGGCATGAACGGTCCTATGGAAACACTTACAGAACAGCGGTATTTCCGAACCGATACGACCTGCAAACCTTAAAAAAGTTAATTCTTTCTTAAAAGATCGGCAGCGCACTTGCGACTGCTCTGGTGTTGCGGGTGTCCATGGGCGGCGGTAATCGCTTACCATCAGGTGATCCGTTTGTTCCTCTGCCCCTTATAAAAAAAAGTTTCTCCCGACCCCTTGCAGGGCCGCGAACATACCACGAGGCTCGCTTCTACTCGTGCCGTCCTACTACGCATACCTTACACCAACCATTACCCCTGGGGCGTGGCCAGTAACTCACGTGTTGGCGATCCTGTAGGAGCCGCGCACGTCCACCTCGCGCAGCAGCGCCTGCGCCAGCGGCAGCGTCGCCAGCGCCGGCCCGATGCCCACCACCAGCACCACGCCGCCCGTGCCAGTCACCTGCATCACATATAATAAGTAAAGTATCAGAGTATATTAGGCTAATCCCACTATATATATTTATTTCCCACTGCAGGGCAAAAGGCACTTATCGGAATCAAAACATCGTTAAGGCGCGCGTTGCTAGACCACAAATAGACCGTGAGTCGTCAGGGAAAAAATCTAGTTTCGAGTGAAATCACCTCGCGATCAAGGTAGGTAAGTTTGCAAGTGCGCGGTAATTTTAGACCTTATTGCACGGAAGGGAAGATTATATTGTCGAAAGTGAGTCTTCTTGTCTTAGAAATCAAGTTATCACTACTATGATGGATTAGGCTTAATCACCACGCTTGCCTAATGCGGATTGGTGATCACAAACCCCAGCTATGTTCGAAAAATTCGAAACATACTTTTGCTCGACTCTGGAATCGAACCCGGGAACCCGAAACCACGGCCTGGTAGTTAAGCCGTTAGACCAACGGGGCGTTACGGCAATATTAATAAGTACAGATTATTTTTTACACCAAACTGTGACACAATAGCAAAATAGTTGGCAGAGCTCTCGTGGAGTTTCTTGTTTAAAAAAAAAACACAAGCAGAAACAAACAAAAAATAAATTAACTTTTAGCAGACATACACACTCTTCTACACCAATGCATCTTGACAGTAACACATCAAAGTAAGTAATTTAAAACAAAATAGAGAAAATACATAGATAACGGGTCATGAACACTATGTGATCCTTTTCTGTGTTTAAATTAATTAGCATTAGAGCCTCGTTCACCATCTCTGAGTAAAGTGTCAGGTAATTTACTCTTCAATTGAAGTGGGTTTGCAGGAAACTGGCCCCTAGTCCGCGGCCTAGCTAACAATTTAAATAATTTATTCAATACAAAAACCAGGGGCCAATTTTCTCCGAACCCACTTTAATTGACAAGAAAACTACTTGGAACTTTACTCAGAGACGGTGAAATTGTTCACTGTTGGGTATGATGATCCTGAAATAAAGACATTTAAGTATTTTATTTTATTTAACATCTCATACCGTGAGCGCGAGTCTCTGCGCGGAGGCGCTCGCGCAGGCGTCTATAGTGACGTCGGGGCGCGCGCCCAGCGTGCGCACCAGCGCGGGTCCGCCGCGGCCTCGTCGGATACCTCCGGCGTGATGAGTAGAGTGTGGTCCGCGCCCATCGCCTTCGCTGTCTCCAGGCGGGATTCTACTACATCTGATATCAAAGATTTTATTTAGGCGGGGAAAGTGAAGTTTTTGATATGATATTTTTAAGTCAGGGTTTATGGTAACTTCGTTGTTCCTGCCGTGCTAACATGCGCGTTACGAGATAATTTGTCGACGCTCGTATTTTGTCGGTGCAAGTTGCGTCTCGCTCATTTGACTGAACGATGAGCGGGATAGAAGGATGCGCTCTCGCGAACGAGTGTCGACAAAATTTTGTCGCGGTGCGCATGTTAGGCCTGCTGGTTACAATTGCACAAGGTGAATTCGACAGTTTGGGACTAAGACAATGTATCTGTTGTTGCCTCTTAGGGCTAAAAAATTATCGAAGTGTTAACTCTTCTAAAAGTGGGAGAGCCACGCTTTGGCATGAATGGGCGGGCTCGACCGAAGTGATACCACTGCCTCACAGAAAACCTGCATGAAGCAGCACCTGTGCTGTGTTTCGCCGCGTGATTAAGGATCCGTAGGCCCCCATAAAAGGTTGGCAGTTCAATTGTGACTCCACTGGTGTTGCAGGTGTCCATGGGCGGCGGCAATTGCTTACCAGGTGATCTGCTCATCAGCAGACAACGAACGACGAAGCAATTGCAATAGCTAGCAAGCAACCTATCACATAAAAAAAGTCACTCGATGTTATCGTTGTAATGATATTTCCTTGTAACTCTAGTATCCGTGGAAATATTACTGTTTCTTTGAAGTGTCTGAAGCATTGTTTATCTTTACCAGTCATAAGTATGTTGGTAGCGCCCATGGCTCTAGCCGTCAGGGCGCACAGCACGCCGACGGGCCCCGCGCCGAGGATGGCGACGGCGTGGCCGAGCTGCACGCGCGCGCGCCGGCACGCGTGGATGGCTATCGCCAGCGGCTGCATGGCTGCTCCTTCGTCCATTGACAGGTTTTCTGGTATTCTGAAATAGTGAGTTTTTTATTTGGCTTTTTTTATGTGACAGGTGGAAGAGGAGCAGACGGATTACCTGATGCGATTGCCTTTGTTGTAAAATGGTTTTTGGTATGTAATATTAAGTAGGTAATAAAAAATAATAACATATATATGTCGGATCTTGGGTGGCCGAGTCCGACATCAGGGGGGTCGGAGATTCCCCCGTTCCCGCTATCTTGCATGGTGTGGGCGTAGTAAGGGTTCCCCTAGCAGCGTAAATGAAACGACGAACTACTGGCACTGATGTCGCGTAAGGAAACAGACAAGTCCTTTGGTACGATGCTTCACTCATGAGAGCTCAGTATAAAACTCAGTATAAAAACTGACTTACGAACCACGAATCTTCCAATTTATAGCAAAATTTCCAAAGGCCATGTCCAGGACCCCCACTAGGTGTCCTGCGTTTCCGGTGCGCGGTATTAAAAATTTATTTCGAAATAATCCCTTTACAAAAAATATCCACACGATGCTATTTTACAACTCAAAATTACTCTACTTATTTTTATCCTCGTAATTAATTTTAATTATCACTAGGAGCCTTATAAATTAAAAAGAAAAATCAAAAATCACTAATAATTACACGCCGCGCCATTTTCCAAGAAAAATGTTTTTTAGAAACAGTTTAATCATTTAAAACCTTTCATTGATACCCCACACGGGTATGACATCGAAAAAACAATTGCATCCCAAAATTTCCTCAGTTACATGATGGGGGCCCCACCCCCAATTCTTTTTTTTACTATTAGTGTCATATTTTTGTAGCGGTTCATACAACACATATTCCCATCAAATTTCATCACTGTAGTACTTAGTTTCCGAGTAAATCCGGCTGTGACAGACGGACAGACGGACAGACGGACATGACGAAACTATAAGGGTTCCGTTTTTGCCATTTTGGCTACGGAA
>JABMDO010001264.1:0-17185 GCA_014851415.1 Cnaphalocrocis medinalis
TTTTAGAAACAGTTTAATCATTTAAAACCTTTCATTGATACCCCACACGGGTATGACATCGAAAAAACAATTGCATCCCAAAATTTCCTCAGTTACATGATGGGGGCCCCACCCCCCCAATTCTTTTTTTTACTATTTAGTGTCATATTTTTGTAGCGGTTCATACAACACATATTCCCATCAAATTTCATCACTGTAGTACTTATAGTTTCCGAGTAAATCGGCTGTGACAGACGGACAGACGGACAGACGGACATGACGAAACTATAAGGGTTCCGTTTTTGCCATTTTGGCTACGGAACCCTAAAAATCGATCAAAGCGCTGTGTAACATGTTTTATTCGATGCGCTACACATTTCTGATCGAAAATCTAATAGAAAATCCTATAAAAACGATCTGATACAGAAAGGTAAATTGCTTGATTGGGGTTCAGGGACGATTCAAATCCAATACAGTCGGCCCCATTAGAACCCAACCAATCCTCCGTCAACATGGCTGATTGGCTAATCGAGACTGGCCCTTTTTAGATCACCATAAATAAGTTAGGGAGAAGAAAATTAGGGTTTAGCTTACAATGTTTACATTGAATTAACAAGCTCAGCGCTTCTTAAGGAAGAAAGAGATAACGCTAGTTTCAACTGATTTTTATGATTTTTTAATAATAAGTAAGTTAGAGCTGTCGAATTATTTGACCGTGGGGGAGCCACGCTTCGGCATTAATAGGCCGGCTCCACCGGAAATACCACGGCCTCACAGAAGAGCGGCGTGATGTGAAGCAGCGCCTGCGCTGTGTTCCACAGAGTGAGTGATGGTACTAGGGGTCCAATCAGGCGGAAAGGGGGTTAAAAGGTTGGCAGCGCACTTGTGACTCTATTGGTTGCGGCTGTCAATGGGCGGCGGCATTGTTTAGGTACCATCAGGCGATCCGTCTGCTCGTCTGGAGCACTACGCCTAGTAGTCGACGGATACGTTCTGCTTTTTTAAAACGTTTCCAATTCCCCAAAATTTTAAAGTACTAAGTACAGTCAGCCACACATCTATTATACGGCATAAACCCTATTACATAATTATACATGTATACATATTTAATAATAATTATAATTATTATTATCACTTATATAGTAGGTATTATTATTTTTAATTAAATATTCAACCTAATGTGTATCACTGAAACATGAGAGTCGATTGAAGAAATTTGACAGTTTTACGTACCTTTGTACATTCGGCGCAAACCGATGTACCAAATTAGTTAACTTAAGATTGTTGCCCGGGATTTGGGTCTGGAAGTCCAAAATTTAACGCCATAAATAACGGGGCTTGGAGGGGGAGATGGGGGCTGACCTAATTACGGTTAAGTTTCAGCCGGGTACTCTGTTTACAGTGGACTTCGCTGATCGGGGATACACTCAAAACAAATGGACGGTTTTAAAAGACTTGAGTTTATATTTTCCAATAACGTCTGTCTGTAAAATAAATAGAGTGCCTTTTTCTTTATGAGATAGGGAGGCAAAGCAAGCATGTCACCTGATTCTAAGTGATCACTGCCGCCCGTGGACATCAGCTATACCAGAACAGTGCAGATGCGTGGCCGACTTTTTAAGAAGGTAGGTATAGGCTCGTTTCTTAAAGATTTCAATGTCGCCGGTTCGAAATTACCGCTCCGGGAAGTTGATTAATGCAAATGACAAGTAAAACGCACGGTGGTGGACCACCACTCGTTCGGATGTCAAGGTAGGAATTCTAGATTAAGCGATAAGCTAGGATTCCATTAATATTAGTTTGTGATTCACCAATTTCCATAATAGGCGAACTACCGCTACATATAGAGTGCAATAGCGGCATTTAAGGGAGGTCTTTGCCCATCAGTGGGATAACGTAGGCTAAAAAATAAAATAAAAAAGATGTATCACTTAATTATAAGCGATTGCTCATAGCATCGCTCATTCACACCCGAATTCCAGTGAAGTAATATACTTATATTACTTCACTGGACTTAGCAAGGGGAAAAGCCAGCCAGCCAGCCAGCCAGCGAGTACGCTGGCAACCTTTTCCCCTTCCTCCTAAATGAGGCCCTCGCTCCGGTATCCTTCCTCACTCAGTTTTAAACACAGGGCAAACGCAGCTTCACCCTGGTTCCGTTCGTATCAGAAACCGTTTATGTGTCAATTGCCAACAATATCAAACATATTTACGTATAATACATGGATCTGACCTGATAAGGAGCGGGTTGTAAGACTATAATGACACAAAACGTTTTCATGTTGACTTGGTGGTCCCAGCATTCTACCTTGCGGTACGCCAGGCGTACGGGTGTCGCGGATGGTGGCGGTTCGAGTCCCGCGCGGCCCAGTGTCGGCGACCTCACGCCGTCGCTACTGACACACTGTCTCACTGAGGCTGCGGTTCTTGTTGGCGCTGCGGCGTACATTACCGGATACTTGGGAAAGTGGCAAACGAAATCTGTCAATGAACAATAGAATACGATCTTCTTTTCTTTAAAAAAAACTTTTTGTGATAAGACATGTAATCTAATTGACTGGCCCGATAGAGTATTTGGTAGTGACCCTGCCTCATACGCCAAAGGTTGTGGGATCGATCCTCACCCTGTACAAACATTCGTGTGATGAACACCGTGTTTGTTCCCTTCAGTGTCTGGGTGTGTAATATAGGTAATGCACTGTAATCAGTGGGTTTCAGATATCAAGTGCTTAAGCTACCTAGTACACTACTTAGATGCATGAATTATTTATTTTTATGTAAAATGTATCTTACTGAGTTTTTAAGTATAGGTCTAGCTCCAAATACAAGTACTACTACGCAAATCTATTGGAAAATCAATAAATTGCTCCTGTTGAAAGCATTATTAAAAATGATTTTTCCCTTAAAAAGTTTTTTCAAGTTTCGTTTTCTTGTGATGCAAGTGATTATACTACGTCGTATTACGTTTTTTACTTTTGCTAATTCTGGCATAGGTAAACTTAGCAATATTAAAAACACTCACGACTACTTACTTCAGAAAATGTAAGTAACAAGGACATAATAACGTACGAATGTATGCTTCCTGTTAAAATATTTAAGTAAAGTTAGGTTATATTTTATAAAATATAATTCCAAAAGAAACATGTAGAGAGTACACAAATATGTGGATTTTGCGTAAAAACTCAATTTCTCAGCATTTTTTTAATCGCACAGTGGGTCAAGTTACTAAAATTATCGAACATAGGAAACTCGTGAGTCTGAAAACTTAATCGAGCGAGCAATGTACACCGAATTATGTTATCACCTCTCGACGCTCACACCTCGTACGGAGGCGCTTCGCCCATATTCCCTCAGTGAGGGCCGCCGCAGTCCCTCTCTCGACTTCGCGCCGCGCGCACGCTCGCGCTCCAGTGCCGACAAAATATAACAGTTGCATTTTTTATCACTAAAAAAACCGTGTTGTGTTTTTCTCTGACTCTTATTTGGATTTTTTCTCTCCGTAAGTAACCTATTTTTGTGGAAAATTCGAGTGAAAGTTCATGACCTTTGAAAGGTTCGTTTGAAAGGTGGATGGAACCGGGCCGACGTACTAGTGCAACAGTGATTTAGCGGTGTCTGGATAGCACTAGTTGCAGTCTGCGGACTAGTCGCCGACTAGTGTAGAGATGACGTTGTCAATTCATTATTTATTTATGCAATTGCATATTATTTAATTAGTTGTATGGTTGAAGCCTTCATACTAGGTATAATGCGTCAAGAGAGTCTTGAAAACAGATTTTTGAGGAATTAACGGAGATCCCATGTTTTATAACTAATGGGTAACCACTATGATATAAGCGGCAATGGCGCCATCAATTAATTTCACGACTTTAATGACAGATTTATAGGTAGGTACTTACAACTAATTATTATAGTTAACGCTAACGTGTGTGTATGGAAAAGCATCCGGAAAATATTTACCCGCTTGTCTAGAAAATTTATTAAAACTTGTTCTGTATCGGCTACTAATATGTGTAGGCAAGCGTTCATCATGATACTAGCAATTCGTCCCAGTTGCGTCCAAGGCTGTCGCTTCAGACCCCGAGGTCCGCTCTTTCCTGCTTCAATACACACGGTCTTGGGCGAGGGCATGAATGAAAGGAAATTGAAGAGGATATTATTAATAAATGTCTTCAACATTTTTCTTTTTCCAAGCAAATCTTTGTTGTGTCATGGATTTTTCATTGCTCTGAAATATGATTTGTTTAGTAGGTATGTGTTTATATTTATATTACAACCTTCATTCTGTGTAAGTCTGTATTTGTACAAGCTTGCATCGCTGATTAAAAACGAAGAAGTATGATTTATTATTTAGGTCATTCTAGCATTTCATTTGAATTAGGTAAGTAAGTTATTTTGAAATATTTAGGGTTTATGCTCCTATCATTCATAAGGTAATACTGCCTCGGTGACGCAGTGGCTAGTCACACTTTAATGCGAAAGAGCGCTGGTGTCCCGGGTTCGATCGGGTTGGCTCAAAAATTTGTACCTGAGTTTTTCTGTTGAGGAATTCTCAATGTCGGCCCGAAGTCTGGAAGTTGGCGGTCTTGTACCCCCGTGCCTCGGAAAGAATGTTAGCCTATTGGTCCTGTGCCTAATCCCTCTTCGGTCGTATATTTATGTCACACTGGTGTCACATATAAATATGAGGGTAAGGGAATAGAGAGTGCACCTGTGTTGCGCCTGAAGACAATTTTGTAGGAGGATTATAATATTATAATACTGTCTTTTTCTTCGATAAGTCTGTTTAACTTTAAATATCTGGCTACTTTCGATTATCCTTCACTCTTCAGTAAAACGATTGAAATTCTAAAGAATTGTTATTGAAATTTCTACAACGGTTTTATTTAAACTTGAGTAACATGGAATGAGAGCGCAAGAGTGTTGAAAATCAGCGATATGGTTATAAAAACTCGTAATAGGTACCTTTATCACATTACCTTTTTGTTAGGACATTTTAAGTCACCCACATTAATTTCTTAATTCTGTAGGGGAGAGCAGGTAGGATTCGTACATTTTTTACTTGACGCCATTTTAAAACTAAACTATATAATATATTCGAATAAGTTTAATGTCACTATATAGCCTATATATCTGCCTATAATTATGGTATGGTACAGCTCCGGTACAAATCACACAGACAGAATTATGACCAGTTTTCCAAAAAATGGAAATCGTACGAAAGTACCCCACGCACGGGGTACCTTCGTGCATAGTGTGGGGTACTTTCGTACATGATGGGGTACCTTCATACAGTCATAGAAAAAAAACAATATTGATTAAATTTAATCATTTATTGAGATCAATTTAACACAGAATCAGCATTTTTGTATTATATATTGTTAAGGTATTCATAGGTATCAAATAATGCATTTGCTATTCATAATTTTTAATTATATAAAATCAAGTAGTCTTATTAAATTAATACTGTAGTTAAAGTTACTCTCTACAATGAGTAGACACTAAAAAAACGTAAGAAATAGAACTCAGACTTCTATTGGTATTATTACTTAAAGCAGTTGAGTCAGTCTTTAAAAATCTTATTAATTACAATAGGCCTGTTTCCAATTTTTTTTTTCTGATTAGTAATCAAAGAAGCTCTCCAGAGTAGAAACCATCGGCAAAAGATTACTCTGGTAGCATGAATATTCTCCGAGGATATCACCATTCAAAGATCACATAAAATAAACCTTGTCAAAACGCTCCATACAACGGCCCTGCCACGCTGTGACGTCACAGCGTGCTAGTTTGTGTTCATCCACGGGAGACCTTTGTTCGATAGCTATATTAAATAATGCGTTTATGAAATGGTTTCAAAGAAAAGTTGCTCAAATTGCATGAATTATCTAATTGGTATATAATTATTTAGTAAATTGTAATACTTTAAAATCAAGTTACGTATCAAATTTAGATCTAACTTTAATTGACTGATGACAAAAAATATCAAACTAAATTCCTTGTATATAGTTTTTTTTTAACCTTTATTTCTCATTTTATACAAAAAAATTCCAATCTCTAACCTTGGAAACAAGCCTATTGTGCAGATTTTCTAATAGATAATGTCTTATCCAAAACTTCTTTTATCGCCGATTCCATTGCACCTTCATCTACCTCTCCCGTCCCTCGTCCCTTTTAATGTATATTCGGGCAATGGTTCTGTACAATATTAGATTTTTGCTGAAAAATAGATACATTTAAATGTCCAGTCAGGCACGGGGAGTATTCGTACAAGTACGAATCTACCCCACCCCCTACCTGTACGAATGTACCCCCAACACCAAAAAAAACAATTAATATCGAAAATAAAAATAACCGCTGAAACTGAGCCAAAATCTATATTTACATGCTAAACTAGGTTATTTCTTCACAAACTGTGTACATTCACTTTTACAATAGGAATAAAGCGTAAATAAACAAAGTCGTTTAAAAACATAGCCAAAAAATACTTACTTGGCGCGAAATCACGTTACGACTCGTTGCGTCGAAGCCGGCGGCCGCACTGACGTCTCACCCCGCGAGTAACCTATGCGTGCGAGTGGGTCTCACGCACACAAACACAGACCTGTCAAAGTATTCTACAGTGGTAGGAATAACGACTGTACGAATGCTCCTACTGTACGAATCCTACCTGCTCTCCCCTAAGTCTTAATTGGGTCTGTCTGTGTAAATACAGGTTGGCTCTCCCATATTTTTTTCCAAAATATGGGATGAAAATATGAATATCGGAAAAAAACTATTGTCGCATTTAAACAAGTACCTAAACCCAAATTTTTTTTGGGTACGCACTACCTACGTTTTTTTTTAATTATTACTAAGAACAACATTTTAAAATTCGGCAGGTATAAAAACTCGCCCTATGCACTCGACTCTACAATACCCTAGAGAAGCACCAGCAAGCCTGTAGAGTTATTTATTATTCGCACGCCCCACTCGATATTCCGATGAAAAAGGTGTATTTCATCCGAAATGAATTAAAGACGATTCCCAAGAGAAAGGCCGTATCTAAGCGTCTCTATATTTTGGTAACAGAGCACAGTGGTGTAGATTACATCAAAATTTGAGTATCTGGGACCGAGTTACGCAACGTGTGACTCTTTCAATTGTGAGTTAAGCAAGAGGTTGTAATCTAGACCGGAGTTTCTCAAACTTATGTGTTTATACGCCCTGGTGGATAGTCATCACAATTTTACTTAGTTTTATCTTTGTTTGCAGTTTAATGCCTTTTAGATGAAACCAATTGTAAGGCTATATTAAAAATCTACGTAGGACACCCGCGAGTTCTTATCTGTTGTTAAAAATTCATACTTCTATTTAAATATATCTAATGTAATCTCTGATTGAAGTTACTCGACGCGCTTTTATAATATACTAGCGGCCGCCCGCGACTTCATCCGCGTGGAAAAGTAACTTTTTACCACCCCTTTCAACCCCTTACAACCCCTTTTCGCAATAAAAAGTATGTCCTTTCTCAGGGTCTAGATTATCTGTATACCAATTTCATTTAAATCCGTTGAGTAGTTTTGGCGTGAAAGAGTAACAGACAGACAGACAGACAGAGTTACTTTCGCATTTATATAGATATTAGTATGGATTTACCCAATTACCCATTTTCCCAAATCCCACTCCATATCCCTGGTTTCCCAATACCAAATTCTGATCGAAATGTCTATGGGTAAAACGCAAAAAAAAGTTTTCCTCTACTACAAACACATTAACGAAATGCATTCCATCTTCCGGAGCAGCAGAGAAATTAATCGTTCTTGTGTATTTTCAAGAGTGGATCGGAGGATGGAAAATCTCAAGAGGTTTGCACCCACTTTGAGAAATGTTAGACTAATCAATTGTTTCATCATACTGATATAAGCGGAAAATCGAGGAAACATTAATTTAAATAATTCGCCGTTAATTTAAATAACTAATAGGTGTGATATAAATTAAAATGATAAGTGACGGTGTCTGCTCTGTGCATAAGAATCTTCGACTTTTCACACTAAAAAGTTTAATGGCGTTATAATTGATCGTGTCTTCCAATTTTAAGTCTACTCTTTTTGCGATCGATATAAAGTTAAAATGGAATAAAATCAATAAGTATTGTTCCTGCTTTATTATTTCAATAAGTTAATCTCAAATTAATGATCTGCATTAAATTTCTTTCCGTGAACACTCGTATGAGAACACTTAAGTCTACAAAATAAAGTTAAGTGCTGACATAACAAAAGTGGCTGTCACTTCTAATGTTAACTTCTAAAGTCGTTCTTGGAATCCTATTTGGCCTTTAGAAAATAAAATAACGGTAAGAATATTCCTTACATAGCATTTTAATTCTCTTGTAAAA
Source organism: Cnaphalocrocis medinalis (assembly GCA_014851415.1). Taxonomy (NCBI): domain Eukaryota; kingdom Metazoa; phylum Arthropoda; class Insecta; order Lepidoptera; family Crambidae; genus Cnaphalocrocis; species Cnaphalocrocis medinalis. The sequence goes on from JABMDO010001264.1 coordinate 8,354, forward strand.
GAGAATTAAAAATGCTTCTTAAATATACTACTTTTTAACACTTTCAATATAACTGATGATGATATACAAGGACAAAGATAAAAATAATTTTCAAAAGCAATTAATTGCGCAGTATAAAGTTTGTACATTATTTTTGATACATTATAATGCAACTATTTCACTAATTTGGAGTTAAGGCATCAGCTTGACGTGCTATTCAGTTTGCATAACAAAATATATTAAAAATAAATTCTGAATTATTAGGAGGTCTTCAGAAAACTTCTTCTTCTTTGAGTGCCATCTTCTAACGAAGGTTGGCGATCATAATGGCGACTTGAACCCTCGACACAGCCGCTCTAAACAGAGAACGGGTGCTTTTATTGTACCACTGGCGCAGATTTTTAAGCCAAGAAGTTCTTCTTCTCCCTGGGCTCCTCTTTCCTTGGATCTTGCCTTGTATTATAAGTTGCAATAGGTCATACTTCGGACCACGCATTATATGTCCAAGATATTCCAGTTTCCTTCTTTTAATAGTACTTAGAACCTCAACTTTCTTTCCCATTCTTTGCAACACTACTTCATTCCTAACTTTGTCTCTCCAGGAAATCCTTAACATTCTTCTATATGTCCACATTTCAAATGCTTCGATCTTCTTACACATAGCATCCGTTAAAGTCCAAGCTTCGACTCCATAGAGAAGAATGGAGAAAATATAGCAGCGTGCAAGACGTGTCCGAAGTTTGATGTTCAAATTCCTGTCACACAGAAGTCTCTTCATCTTGGTGAACGCACCGCGGGCCTGTTCAATCCTACATCGAATCTCCAAGCTGTGGTCGGCTTTATCATCTACAAAACAACCCAAATATTTGTACTTTTGGACCCTTTCCACCTTCTGACCCCCACTGAACAAATCAGTAGCAGGTGGTAGTACTTTAGATATGATCATATATTTGGTCTTCTTGATATTAATGTTGAGATCATATGTAGCACTAACAGACTGTACTCTATTCAATAATACCTGTAGATCTTCAAGGCTTGGAGCTATCAGTATAGTATCGTCGGCATATCTGATATTATTAATGACTTTTCCATTGATCTTTATACCAAGGTCCAAGTCAAATAAAGCTTCTTTGAAGATATTTTCCGAGTAGATATTGAATAAAAGCGGCGAGAGAATGCAACCCTGTCGGACGCCTCTCAAGATATCTACATCTTCTGTTAGCTTGCCTTCCACACGTACACTCGCTTTTTGATTCCAATATAGATTTCTAATAAACCTAATATCTTTAGAGTCAAGGCCAATAGTTTCCAATATGTCAATCAACTTACTATGTATTACTCTATCAAAAGCTTTTTCGTAGTCAATAAAACAAATGAAAACATCCTGGTTCACGTCCCAGCATCTCTGCACAAGCACCTGATAACCAAACAATGCGTCTCTCGTTCCCAATCCATTTCTGAAACCAAACTGCGAATTTGAGATCACGTTTTCGCCTTTAGTATATATTCGGTGATGAATAATCTTAAGGAGGATCTTCAAAACGTGACTCATTAACGAAATGGTTCTATATTCGTTACATTTTTTCGCATTCGGTGTTTTCGGTAAGGTGACAAAAATAGATCTTAGCCAATCTGCTGGAATATGGCCAGTGTCATATATGGCATTGAATAATGTTACGAGCAGTTCAAGATTGTCATATTCCAACAACTTCAACAACTCTACCGGAACCTCATCGGGCCCAACAGATTTGCCTTCTTTAGATGTCCTGATTGCATATGATATTTCACTTTTGGTAATAGCTGGTCCTAAACATTCCGCATCGTCTTTAGTCAGGGGAGGCCTACAATCTGAAAATAGGTCACATATATAAGCCTGCCATAATTTCAGCTTCTCCTCAATAGACATCATATATTGCCCATTGATATCCATCAGCACCTGGGGTTTTGCAGTCTGTTCGCTACCAGTGATTTCTTTTATCTTCTTATGGACGTTGAACCAGTCGTGCCTAGACTCAGCATGTTCTATCACCATACACTGCTCAATCATCCACATTTCCTTAGCCTCTATAATCTTTTTTCGTATTTGCTTTGCAATTGCTTTATACTTGTTTTCATCTACGCCTTTACAGATCCTTCTTTCTTCCATAAGGCTCAGTATGTCTGACGAAACCCAACAGTTCTTTTTAATTGCTGTATCACGTTGAAGAATACTTTTGCCTGTCTCAACAAGAGTTTCCTTGATTGGTGTCCAAATGGCCTCAATGTCATTACTATTTACTAGCACATTTGATAAAGACTGGATGTTAAAATTTATTTCTGTGTGCATCTTGGCTCGAGTAGGGTCTTCTCTGAGGCGTGTTACGTCAATTTTGGGTTTGGGCGCAGGTGGTTTTAAGGTCTTCATGCTGCAATATACAGATGCTACGACAGGGTTGTGGTCAGAATTTATATCAGCTCCAGGAAATGTTTTTACGGATTTGATGCTATTACGATATCTCTGGTTGATCAGTATGAAATCTATTTGATTGCGGATAATTTTTCTTGGCGAATCCCGCGGTGACCTCCACGTATAAAGTCGTCTGGGTGGTAACTTGAAACAGGTGTTTGTAATAACGAAATTGTTATCCTGGCAAAATTGTATAAGACGTTCGCCACGCTCATTTCTTACTCCAAGTCCATAATCTCCAACATGACTGGCGACTCTCCCGCTGCCCACTTTGGAGTTGAAATCCCCCATAATAAGTGTGATGTCTCTGCTGTTTAGCTGTTTCAAAGCGTTGCTTATTTCTCCATACAACCGTTCAATTTCATCATCTGTACCATCCGCCGTGGGTGCATAAACTTGAACAATATTAATATTTCTTGGTCTCGCATTGATCTGCAATACTAACACTCTGTCAGATATTGGCAAGAAATTTTTAATATTTGGTTTTAGATGATTCCTGATCATTATGGCGACTCCATTATAATGCGTGTTGGTGTCATTTCCGCTGTAATAAGTTACAGTTTCAGCTCGATCCAGGATGCCAACACCTTTGTGTCTGGATTCACTTATCCCAAGGATGTCAATTTTAAGTCTCTGCATTTCCCGTTCTATGTTTACTACTTTACTAGTGTCATACATACTTCTCACATTCCAAGTGGCAATCGTCATGGCTGAACCGGAGATTCTTCGCACCCTCTGACCACTAAAGGTCTGCCGGGAACTGAGGGCCATTTTTATGTTGTTCTCAGCCATAATGATCTTCCTGGGAAAAATGTATGTGGTGGTTTTCCGTTGCCTTCCACACGCTGTATTACCACCGTACCAATGATTATCATTTCCGCCGGTAAATTAACTATTCAACAACTGTATCTAGTCCTCTGGACCTCCACTCATTGAATTACTACTATGCAGCTGCCCACAGTAGAGGAATGCCTATTTGATGGCGGCACATCTCGCCATGTCACAAGGTCGTCATCAGAAAACTAACGTTCTTTTATTTTTTAACTGTCTGTCTGATGTTCCACAGCATCATCTTTGATTGATAAATATTACGTTGAGCTAGGTACTGGTATTACTTTGAAGTTAGGTCGTTATGGTGGAGTTGTCTGATTTTCATTAGTTATTTGCAAGGTATTCCATGTTTGAAATTCAGCTCTTGCACTGTGATTCGCCAAATGAGTGGTATAAGTCCAAATCCTGAGGGTACGTGGAATAAAAACTTTGGCAGCGGGACCTTACGGGTGTGTATGAGCAACGGTAATCGCTTACTATAAGTTAAACCGTCCAACTCATCTATCACTGAACTATCTCATGCTATCAAAAAGTGACTATTTGATTGCGATGTCTGTATTGTCAAAAATATCAAAGCAATCTGATATGCAAATGACTAAACGGACCACGTAATAAGCTGAGGTTACATAACTAAGTCCATTTGCAGAACGGGTCCAATCCAGCTTCCATCAGTGACGCTCGCAACACGTTTGTAACTGAGCAATGGATCGAGTTTCCAACCAGATAGGAGCAGGATCGCATGCTGGCCATGTATAGACAGTTCAATATTATTGATAGGACAGTTCAATACGGTCTTGATTCTATCAGCATTCTTCCTCGTCTAGCCTGTTTGATCACAGTTATAACACTTAAGACGCGAACAAATAGTTTCAAATGTGATCGCCAATTTAAGTACATAATTTAATCTTTTGTACTTAACGCCCCTGTACTTAAACCACTAGACCAATCTAGTGGTTTAAGTACAGGGCCGTGCTCTGGGGGTCCCAGGTTCGATTTCTGGGTCGAGCAAAACCTTATTTCTAATTTTCGAACATAGCTCGGGTTTGTGATCACCAATCCGCATAGGGCAAGCATGGTGATTAAACCCTAATCCCACTATAGTAGCGATTCCGAAGACTTCATTTCTATTATGGAGGCCTTTACTTTCCAGTGGGATAGCTGATGCTTTTTGTACTTGGATTACTATCATTTCCTTATTCGCATTTGGACTTCACAAGGAAGCAAATGTCTGAATAATTTGTTTCATTATAAGTTATTACTGTCTAGTAAGGATGGCCGTAAAAATCAAATAGTAGGAGCTTGGGTGCTTTATTGAGGCATTTCCCAACCTCAGGTTTGATTTTAGACCTTGGCTTGGGTATTTATTATCTCAAGTAAGTGTCCATATAAGAACACTACATTCAATAAGTTGTGTCCTGTGTAATCTGATCAGGATATTATCCTAGTACAATCCAAGGGTTGTTGCACCAACTAAATTTCGGGCTGTATGCTGAAAGAAACCATAAAGTCGTTGGGAATACCAGCTCGTACAAGATTCCGCGGAAAAGGAGCTTAAGTCAGCTGTCGTTCGAGCGTTGTGTCTGATACTTACAGAGTGTTCTACCGTGAATTTTCCGTACGCCAAAAATTGGTAACATTATCGTACGGCGTTTGCCACCGATAAACGGGGATGCAATTCTATTTCGCACGATAGGGCGACTGTTCTCTTGGCTATAACGCGACTATCTACCTATTGATACGTTTAAAGTAGGTCAGGCAGATCGTGGAATGGGGGAACTTCGGAACGTCAAATAGAGACCCTTTCGTTATGCGATAAGAATAACAAAATTTCATGCCCTGATCTTTCATTCCCTGAGGAACACAAATAATACTTAAGTCATGGGACTTATAAGAAAATACACAAAGTATTCCGAAGAGTGATACTCTAAAGATACTTTGTAAAGATTGGATACATTTCAATAGTAGAAAAAGTAGCTGATGATAAGAATCGGTTAAATATTCATCGGTTTCCCAAATTCTGAACGCTTTTCGTTGATCAATGATTATTGTGTATCTATCATGGTATTAACCTTTTACGGTATGATTTTCTGATATTAATGCTTTCATTCAAGGCACGACCTTCTGTCTTTCCCTGTCCTTTGTTAGGTTTGAGGCGTGTAGAGCGAGCGAGGGAAAAGTGGAGGAAAATCGCAAGAAAAGCAGATTTTGTAAAATAAAAATATAATCATGTACGTACCGTCAATCAATAATTATGACCGACACAAACGTCAAAACGCAAAACAAAAAAACAAACAAAAATATGAATTACTAGCGGCCGCCCGCGACTTCGTCCGCGTGGAAAAGTAACTTTTTAACCCCCCTTTTAAACCCCTTACAACCCCCTTAATATTATTATGTTGATAGCCTATAGCCTTCCTCGATAATGGACTATCCAACAAAAAAAGAATTATTCAAATCGCACCATAGTTTCGGAGATTAGCGCGTTCAAACAAACAAACAAACAAACTCTTCAGCTTATTATATTAGTATAGATTTCTGATTAGGTCGGTTTGCCACATCCTCCCCCTCGTATGCAAATACGCAAAGTAGGAAAAATGTGACAAAACGATATGATAAAGTAAGGCGAAAATGGAAAGTGAAAATATTATACAGAAATATTTACAAGTTTTTTTATGGGCCTACGTAAAGTCCCCCCTTTGGTCAGGACATCTGCCACCCGAACAACTCCGACCCGGCCAGGGTAGACGTGGGTAATTCGCCCTTGGGCCATACACCTCGCGGTAGGGAGTCATCAGCGATACAAACCACGTCCCCCAATGTTCACTGATTTTAGTGAATTCGTCCCTGGTGGTCGCTCATGCAAAAGTGGCAGGACTTCTCGCACCCACCGCGTCCAAAAGAAGTCGGCTAAACGCGAGGCTTTCTTCCACTCTGCTCTTCCCACCAGCACATCGTCGCAGAGCCTCGGGTTCCTGGATGTGTATGCCTGACCGATGAGAAAGTGGAACGGAGTCAGTGCTTCCTGATCTTCGGCTTCTACGCTGACGTGGCACAGAGGGCGGGAATTGATATGTGCCTCTACTTCTAACAGCAGCGTTTGCAGAGTCTCCTCTTTCGGCGCTCTTTCATTCAGTGTGACCCTGAGTGCCGTCTTGGCGGAACGTACCATCCGCTCCAACAGCCACCAAAAGAAGGCGAAGCGGGAGGAATAAACTTCCACACGATGTTGTGGGTTGCCGCGAACTCCTCGACATCAGCTCCGAAGAAATCCTTCAACACCTTGCTCGCTCCAACAAACGCCGTCCCGTTGTCAGAGATGATTGTCTCGGGGCAGCCTCTTCGTGCGATGAAGCGACGCAGCTCATGATTGCTGAATCCGTGGAAAGACTGTTGACGATTTCAAAATGAATTGCTCTGACTGTCATGCACGTGTATAGAGCAACATAACGCTTCTCTCTACGGCGTCCAATTGTCACCTCCAGTGGGCCAAAGTAATCAAGGCCGACGTGGGTGAACGGCTTATGGTGGTGTGCCAGGCGCTCAGCAGGTAGATCTGCAGTGGTGGAGACATCGTTGGCGTTTTCCGTATGCGACAGAACAGGCAGCTTTTGGCAACGGTATTCTTACTGTAGGACGCAATCGAAGGATCCAGTACGCTTGCCGCATTTGCGTTCACACCACGGTTTCGTTGTTTCCATGTGCCATTTCTTGTGGAAACTGTGGACGCAGTAGTCGCAACCGTTGGATGCCGACCATCAAGTAGAACAGGTCTCTCGTGCTCGGGGTAATATCGGAGCTCTGTGAACCACGTCCAGCCAACCTCAGCACACTATCCTCATCAAGAGCTGGCGAAAGTTTCAATAGACAGCTTCCTTTAGGACTTCTGAGATGCCAAAATACAGCTTATTTCCTCTTCGAAGCTATCAAGTTGACACCGGCCTCAATATGTGCTGTTCAGCAGTTTTGATGAGCTCAGCAGGTGAGCGCTGGAAACTTGGACGGAGTTGACATAGACTGCACTAACCTACTACCTGATGATGACCATGAGCAGATGAACGACTTTGTGAAGGTATGGATGAAACGGCACTTCGAGATTTGAATTTTGATTATGGAAATATGAATTATTTCTGATGAGGTCGGTTTTCCACAAGGCGTATGACAAATGATTGCGAGGGGTCACCAATTTGGAACTTCGAGCTCCGCAAATCAACTCATGGCTTCGTCACGCAAAGTCGTAGATTCATAGGGCCTTGCGTTTAAAGGGACCTTATAGATAGTGAATAAAAATGGTAAACTGGATTTGGTTTAGGGAATGGCTTTTGCAAGGGATCGTGGGACCTCTTTCAGCTTTTGACCTTAACCAAAACCTTCCAATGTAACTGCATCGTCTAAACATTCCTTGTCCAATGTGTGACGTTTGCCGGTGCAAGCGCATCTTCGCACTGCATTAGAAGTCGCATTAATTGCGTCTTTTGTTTTCCAATTAGTTCGTTGACATAGCCTCACCACAGGCTATGGTAATCAATACGCCATACGAATGCTAATTGCGAGACTACGTCGCTAAATCTTAAGTTGACTGATTTATGACCGGTAATAGTTATTTATTGATATAGAACTTGATTATTTAGGTGCTCACGCGGTGTATAAAACTTCTTAGTAAATTACACTCCGTTTCTACGTTTAACGTTGTGCTGTTAATTGCTACGTATACAATCTCCTTATGCATTTAGTTTAAGAATTTATTGTACTGTGAAATCTAATTGAATGTCAGAAGTTGCCCATAGTTCTAAAACGGTAGTGGTTTGGATAATATCTGTAGAACAACGTATGGATTTTTGCAATTCTTATTTCCAGAATTCAAGCTAATTTTTACAAGCATCTTTTCACATCATCATCTTCTTACATAGAGAACGGAAGTAACCGGCAGAAGCCGTTTTAGGGCAGATTATTTGCACACTTTTTTGTAAAGAATCCTTTTACTTTTTTTTTATTGAATATGGGCTTGTCATTGGCTTCATACTGAACTCTATAGTAAAAAATAAAAACAAATCCTTGCAAATACAATAGGAGGTTTCCACCACAGTTTCGACTTCACTTTTCTATTAGATTTAGTTTATTATTGCCCCTGTTTAGGCACCAGTTTATCTAGTAACTTGACACATTTATCCAGGCAATTAGCTACAATGTACAAACCAGCTTTGCTCCTTAGACGCAAGATAGCTGTAATAATAATATTAATACTGTTATTATTACCACATGTACTATCTGTGATCTGACATCACTGCGGGAAGTGTCACAGTGAGGACGTGCGATCTTCACATGCTATAAATAACTTGTCACTGTAATACTAATAATAGTTCACTTGTCCCTGAAATGGTTCCCTTGATAATTGGTCCGTTGAACTCTGTCAATCCCACACACAGTTGGTCCTCTCGTTTTGCTAGAAATCAATTGAAGAGTACTTCGGGTACTACAACATTTTAATTATAAACTAGTGGCCCGCCCTGACTTCGCTTCGGGACCGTAATTCAGAAATGAGCCAGTAGATGGCACTGTGTTCAATTACATCGCGCAAG